>CM031950.1:22247709-22290209 GCA_018749465.1 Paracanthobrama guichenoti
CTGGACATTCAAAGTGCTCATAACAATCGTGCGATTGGCAAGTTTCAGTTTCTCTTCAGTTTTAACCTTCTGTTGTTGTTTGTTCAGTTTTGAATTTTTGTAACTTTTTTGGAACGCTGTAACTTTTGTGGCAGTCGCTATGTAACAAAATAAAAAAATAAAAAATAATAATAATTGTGGACTTGAATTGAAAAAGCGAAATGGTTGTTAATAATAATAGTCACACTTGTGTTGTTCGTGGTCAAAAATTATCATCACAGGAAATGAATGGGAAATAGGCAAAAATAAGAAAATGCAGAGAATTTTTTTATGTGTACAATCTAGAAATCAGCAATACAAAAACTGACACTTCAAATCTTTTTACTGGACCCATTTTTTTCTCCAAAGATCCTTGACCAAACGTAGTCTTTTGGCGCTTTTCCACTACACAGTACCAGCTTGCCTCGACCTGACTCACCTTTATTTGGTTTTCCACCATGTAAAAGTTGTACCTGTACCTGGCCAGAGATTGCGTGATATACCCATTACTATTATGGCAACTCGGAAGAATACGCCGTGGTCAAGCGAGGAGGTGCAGACTTTCCTTTGTTTGGTAGCGGGTGTGTGTCGCGTAGAAGATTATGTCACGGCAGTTTCCTGCGGCGTCGCTATGACGACCAGACGAGCCAAGACGAGGCGAGTCGATTTGAGCTGGTACTGGTAATGGAAAAGCGCCTTTTGAAAATGTCTAAATATATATCCAAATCTACAACGTAACAGTAATAATATTTTTTGTCTAAAAACAACTAGATCATTTAAAGCCTTTTTATAAAGAGCTATAATAGGAATCTAGTGGTTACACCACAGAATTACATGCATTGTTTTAATAATCTAATTAAATTGGATTTTAAAGGCATTGTCTCCATTTTAATTGAAAAGTAATTAAAAAAATATATAGTTTTTTTATTATTATTTTCAATAAGACAAAAAGTATCAATTATCGCATAAATATTAATTAGTACCATGGAATTCTCAAAATACAAAATAAAAAAATTGTACTGAACAAAAAGATATTACAGTGATTTTACTGAAAATAAAGAAAAAAAAAGTTACAGGTGTTTTCAACAACAAGCGTGACTCCCAAAAGAACGAAAACAGAGGGTTAAAAAAATAAATACATAAACACAACATATATGTGTGTGTGTGTCCTGTGGTATCAAGCATAAAGTTAGCAGCAGATCCTGTAGTCCTGTAGGAAGTGAGGTGGAGCCACAGTGGATCGAATTTGTTAATCCAGCACATCCCACAGATGCTCAAATGGATTGAGATCTGGGGAATATGGAGGTCAGGGCAACACCTTGAACAATGTTTAGGTAGGTGGCACATGTCAAATTTACATCCACATGAATGGCCAGACCCAAGGTTTCCCAGCAGAACATTGCCCAGAGCATCACACTCCCTAGTGCATCCTGGTGCCATCACTTCCCCAGGTAAACGGTGCACATGTACACGGCTGACTCTTCGGATCAAGTGACCTTGTTTCAATGCTTCAAGGTCCAGTACTGACGCTTGTGTACCCATAGGCACTCTGATTGATCTGCGGCTACGCAAACCCATATGTGTTTTGACACATTCTTCCCATATCCATCATTAAACTTGTGTGACTTGTTCTACAGTATACTTTCTTTTGGCTCAGACCAGATGGGATAGACTTCATTGCCCTCGTGCATTGATGAGCCTTTGGCGTCAAACATCATGTCGCCAGTTTTGTCCCTCCTCGAATCACTGTTGGTAAATTCTCACCACTGCTGACCGGGAACATCCTACAAGCCTTGCCGTTTCAGAGACACTCTGACCCAGTCATCTTACCATAACAATTTGACTCTTGTCAAAGTCGCTCAGATCTTTATTCCTACCCATTTCTCCTGCATCCAACACATGAATTACCAATCGTTTGCTTACCATCTAATCTACCCAGACCTTAATATGTGGCTTTGTTAGATCAACGATATTCACTTCACCGGTCATAATGTTTTGGCTCATCAGTGTACTGATACAGTTTGTAATTGTGCTGTGCCATACCAGGCTCAAGTGGAAATATAACTAGAACCAGAACCATTCGGCCTGATCAATAAATTACACTGATAAATTGAATAAACCTTGTTGTTAAATATGATATTAAATTAATTACTTCATAAAATATATATGATACACACTATTCTATTTAACAACGTAATTGCCAAAATCCCCCTGTGGCAAAACAAAATGCATGGCAAGAAAGTTAAGCTTGCGGTATCAGACAAAGGGCCATGCCGCAATTACTTCTAAACAACATGCTCCCTCTTTTTCCATCTTTTCTCAATTTGCAGAAGTGCTGTGGCTAAATGTGGAATGTCAACTCTGGAAGCTGCTTACATGTCAAATCATTAAGTTCCCAGTGAGTCTGAACTCTCTCTACCACCGACAGCCATCCCTCAACAAAATAAGTATTGAATAGGAAAACTGCCTGATTTACCTCTCAAAGAGTCAAAACTACTGCACTGAGCCTCTTCGGACCTTTATCTGTTTACACTGTTTACCCTTTTTAATGGCATGATTCTCAAAGTAATTTACATGTAAAAAGTCATAAGACGGACATTAAATGATAGTCATTAGTTTAAGAATGGAGTATGATTTTAAGGAGAATATGAAAGAATGAGCATATCTGCCATAGAAATGTAGAAGCTTTTAATGCTTTTTAAAGATATGCAGACCTAGATTCTACAGATAAAATATGAATTAATGAGCATGAAGAAAATATATATTTCAAATTATAATACTTAATACTTTAACCCTTAAGCCCTGAGGGTATTTTTAGAGAGTGACATACATAACTTTAAAGACTCATAACTCCAAAATTATTAGCAAGGAGAGTCAAATGGTAGGTATCATTTGTTAGCAAACTTTTATATTTTTATATTCGGATAATCTAATGCTGAGAAACTGCTGATAAAAGACTTTTTTTTTAATAGATATATATTTTTACAAATATTTCTTATTTGACATGCAATAAATCAGGAAGGAAAATGGCAGCAGAAAAATTCTTTTGGTGATGTTCCCTATATGTGTTCTGCATCTGGATCAAATTTTGTGGTGATATCATAAAGTAATAAAAAGTTACAGCATTTAGAGCAAAGGTAGCCCTATTGTTCAATCCTTGACATTTATAAAACTGTTATTTCTGAGTGACATACACAACTTTAAAGACTCATAACTCCAAAACTATAGCAAATCTAAGGAGAGTCAAAAATATGTATTATTTGTTAGAACACTTTTTTATAGTTTTAGAAAATATACTTTTTCCATTACAATCTAATGCTGAGAAACTGCTGATAAAAGACATTTTATATTACAATATTATTTATATTATATTACAGTATATATATATATATATATATATATATATATATATATATATATATATATATATATATATATATATATATATATATATATATATATAATAATAACACAAATGTATGTATCATTTTAAAGCTTAGAATCTCAGCTTTCAATACATCTATTCATTTTGATCAACTCTGAACGGTCGCTGAGTTATTCATCTAAACCGGAGTGTACCCCGGCAGGCGCCACCTAGTTGCTATAAAAATGAATTGTTAGATTAGATTTAAAATAGGTGCATTGGAAAGCTGAGATTCTAAGCTTTCAAATGATTTTGTTATTACATTCAGGGATTGCTTAGTAATTTGACAATTATTTTTTTTTATAGTTTTCTACAAGTATCCTTACATACCCAGCTAATTCAGCTGTGCTCATTGAGGGGCCGAGGGCTGGTTGTAAGTGTTGTCAGTACAGTATATAGAGTTCAGCCCTTCGATTTTTTCCCTCAAGAAAAGAGGCCAAAAGGTTTTGGACCTAAAACTGGGGTGATGCAAATACTTATAAATAGATTTAAAGCTTTGGCAATGTTAAACAAGGTCTCAAAAACGGCCCTTTCAAAATTTTCCAAGCCACTTAAATGTTCTGAAAAGGATCCAACAGGCTCATTCTTTCACTGTCCTCATGCATTCAGACGGTCTTCTCATCTGCATCTCTGCAAATAAGATCAATGGAAATCCAAGAGCAGTAGGGCTCCCAGGAGAAATAAACACAAACACTGCATTGTCAGCAAACTATAAAGCAGCAGAAAGGCTAGCATTTGGTGGTACACACAATAAAACCCCTGTAAGTGAACAGAATATTAAATGAGAGTCTTCCTAAATCTTCCTAAACAAAATAATATGGCAAAATCCTCAAGTATGAGCTGCAGAGGCTATGATACTCTGATACAAATTAAAAGTTCAGAATTTATGATCATAATCAGGTACATCACAACTACACACAAAATCTATATTTCTCATACTTAACCTTTTATTGTATGGCTTATATATCTTATGAATTTCTATTTACATAAATATTATTTAAACTGTTGAAAAGACACATAAATGTATAAACAAAAAAATAAGTTAAATAAAGTTAAAAATAAAAATAAACAAACAAACAAACAAACAAACAAACAAACAAACAAACAAACAAACAAATAAATAAATAAATAAATAAATAAATAAATAAATAAATAAATAAATAAATAAAAAAAAAATAAAATAAAATAAAATAAAATAAAATAAAATAAAATAAAATAAAATAAAATAAAATAAAATAAAATAAAATAAAATAAAATAAAATACCACCCAAACCTTGCTTAGGTCTTGCTTACCGCCCAGGACTTGCTCAGTCTGAAGATGGGTGCGCTCTGAAGGGCAGAGACCACTGACACCAGAGAGTGCAGGTTATTCAACTCAAGCAGTTTCTATAAACACAGAATAAACATAATCCACTTACATGACTCCCATAAGACAACTGTAGTCTTCATGCAAATCCTGGTAAATTAAAAGCCTTCTGATTTCCATAACCTCTGGTGCTCAGCAGTCATGTTTTGACTTAACAATTTTAAGTTGTTTTTTTTTTTTTTTTTACTTCATCGTAATGGTATAAATGTTGGTAAAGGATTTGGTACTTGCTATGGTACTAGCAACTTGAACACACACACACTTTTTTTAAATTGAGGTAAAATATTACAGCGTTGGAAATGAATAGACAACAAATTCTATGTATTGCAAACATTTGTTACTGCAGCCAAACAAAATCTTAGTGAAAGCTAATTTTTTTGAGTTCCAATTTTGGAACACAACTTAAGATTTATGACTTTGACTTTCTCAGTTTTAGAGTAAAACATGTTTAGCAAAATATATATTTCATATACAATTTTTAAATAGTATTTTTGTATGAAATCTTTTTCCATAATTGTGACTTTTTCTTGAAATTGCGAGATTATATCTTGGAATTCAGATTTTTTCACAACTGGGAGTTTACATCTTGGAATTCAGACTTTTCCTCACACTTGGGAGTTTATATCTTGTCCAATTATATATAAGTCCAATTCTGATGAAGAAGAAAAAAAAAAAAAAAAAAAAAACTCACAATTTGTTTGAAAACAAAAAGAATAAAAAGTCACAATTGTGAGAAAAAGTCAGAATTACCTTTTTTATTTCATGGCATGCCAAGCGTCTTCTTTAAAATGAGACCAAACTTAAGTTTGCTCCAAAGCATTCAAGATTGACAGCTTTAGCTGTAAATTTCACTTTCACTGCTCAAAAGTGGTTAATTTAGAAGTTATAATTTTGTACCATAAAATCCCATAAAATATAAATAAATAAATGTATTTAAATAAACAACATATATATATATATATATATATATATATATATATATATATATATATATATATATATATATATATATATATATATATATATATATATACACATATATACACATATATATACACTCACCTAAAGGATTATTAGGAACACCATACTAATACTGTGTTTGACCCCCTTTCGCCTTCAGAACTGCCTTAATTCTACGTGGCATTGATTCAACAAGGTGCTGAAAGCATTCTTTAGAAATGTTGGCCCATATTGATAGGATAGCATCTTGCAGTTGATGGAGATTTGTGGGATGCACATCCAGGGCACGAAGCTCCCGTTCCACCACATCCCAAAGATGCTCTATTGGGTTGAGATCTGGTGACTGTGGGGGCCATTTTAGTACAGTGAACTCATTGTCATGTTCAAGAAACCAATTTGAAATGATTCGAGCTTTGTGACATGGTGCATTATCCTGCTGGAAGATAGGTTCCATCAGAGAATGGGTACATGGTGGTCATAAAGGGATGGACATGGTCAGAAAAAATGCTCAGGTAGGCCGTGGCATTTAAACAATGCCCAATTGGCACTAAGGGGCCTAAAGTGTGCCAAGAAAACATCCCCCACACCATTATACCACCACCACCAGCCTGCACAGTGGTAACAAGGCATGATGGATCCATGTTCTCATTCTGTTTTACGCCAAATTCTGACTCTACCATCTGAATGTCTCAACAGAAATCGAGACTCATCAGACCAGGCAACATTTTTCCAGTCTTCAACTGTCCAATTTTGGTGAGCTCGTGCAAATTGTAGCCTCTTTTTCCTATTTGTAGTGGAGATGAGTGGTACCCGGTGGGGTCTTCTGCTGTTGTAGCCCATCCGCCTCAAGGTTGTGCGTGTTGTGGCTTCACAAATGCTTTGCTGCATACCTCGGTTGTAACAAGTGGTTATTTCAGTCAAACTTGCTCTTCTATCAGCTTGAATCAGTCAGCCCATTCTCCTCTGACCTCTAGCATCAACAAGGCATTTTCGCCCACAGGACTGCCGCATACTGGATGTTTTTCCCTTTTCACACCATTCTTTGTAAACCCTAGAAATGGTTGTGCGTGAAAATCCCAGTAACTGAGCAGAATGTGAAATACTCAGACCGGCCTGTCTGGCACCAACAACCATGCCACGCTCAAAATTGCTTAAATCACCTTTCTTTCCCATTCTGACATTCAGTTTGGAGTTCAGGAGATTGTCTTGACCAGAACCACACCCCTAAATGCATTGAAGCAACTGCCATGTGATTGGTTGATTAGATAATTGCATTAATGAGAAATTGAACAGGACAGGTGTTCCTAATAATCCTTTAGGTGAGTGTATATATATATATATATATATATATATATATATATATATATATATATATATATATATATATATATAAAAAACTAAAATATAGACAGTACATTAATTTCATTAGGAGAACAAAGCCAAAGGTTGGACAAATTTTGACCAGCATGAGAGAAGTACCAGAGGGTTAGAGTCGATGTACACTGATTTGTTTTATATTCATTTATATTCAGTCTTCTATGTTTTCCTGTCTGGTCTTGCCAAGCTAGTCTCATTCTTTTTATTTTCTGCTAGGCTGACCTCTGTAAAGCACTATGTGTCAACCACCTTTATGGAAGAAAGGAAGGCAGCGCTGCTTTGTTTTTTTTTAGTCATTGGCCGATCTGCTTTATCCATTACCGTAACTGTTAGCGTAGCCCACTCAGGCTAACTAAGGCATGTCTGCCGGTAGCAGGGTATGCAGCTCTTTCAGGTTTGGCAGGTAGAGCAGGGTGAGTGTTCAACCATAAGGAGTCATTCAGTGGGTTTCCTGTGTCATGGTACATTGATTTTCAGGAGAGCATGTAGGCTGATTGAATTCACAGCAGTCTGTGGCTCTCTGTGTGTTTGACTGTTGGCGCGAACGACAAGATAAGCATCTAAATAACCGCATGATGGTTTGGGATATTTCTCAAGTATCATTTCAATAGAAATATATATTTTTAAATGAATAACACTAAAGTGTTTATGCTTTTATTAAAGCAAAATATCATATGTAATAAGGACATACAGAATAAAAGCAAAAATTACTGGACTTTTTATCAGACTTTTAAATCAAAAATTTCACCTTGATCATATAAGTGACATTTTGATTTGGAAAATCAAAACAAAACTCAAAAGCAATAAATTCCATGTTACTGTCAATTTAACGATTCAGTAGATAGCAATTTACTTTGAACAATAGAAGTGGACTGGAAAAATTCTCTCATTTTCTTTCATTTCATTTTACAGTTCATTTACAATATTTATTCTCAATGCAACGCTGCTATCTGCCCTAAATTACATTTTAAAAGCAATTACAAGACAGATGGAAAGTCAAATAAAATGTGTGAAATGATAGAGAAGTCAACAAGAATAGCAGTTACACTGAACTGTGTGTAGTTAGTTATCACTTTCAGATGAGAAATATCTGTGATGAGAAATTACAGTATTTGGTTTAGGAGTGATGACATATTTGACACTATAAGCACTTTTGACACTATTTGACACTTTTTATATTCCCCTGTGCTGTTTGTTATCGTCATTTGAAGATAATTAAGAAATGTAATGGCTCCATCTTTCTTAGAGTCGGAGGCAAAGGAAAAACTGACATATTGAAAGCTGTTTAAACTAAGACTGAGATGGATCACAGTCAGATGAAGCCCTTTTTATGATGCTTTCATCCTCCATACATGCCACAAACACTTCCCACTCCTGTACAACCTCTCTACTCATTCTCATTGATCTAAAACAGAAGGCTTTAATCCATCAAGACTTGCATAACATGACTAAAATTGCCCATTATTAAATTTGCCCACAAAAACTTTTATGTTTAATGAATTTCTAATAACACAAGTTATGGTGACGCCAGTGCCAAGGACAATTACCAGGATATTAAATGCAATTCAGATGTGAATACAAATATTAATAAATGTTTGACTGAACTTGATAAAAGTTATAGGGTTATATTTCTGCAGCCATGGCAACACACACAAAGCAAAGAGAACTAATGATAAATAAAGTAACCAAGCTGCAATGGCTGAGGGAACCATGCAAACCAAAGAATGTCTCACCTTGGCAATTTTGATGAAGTGGCCCAATATTTCTGCTCGAATTTTCAGCGTTTGAGCCATCAATATCTCCCTCACTGCCCAGAAACTGACCTAAGAGAAGAAAAGGTGACCGTCATATGTAAATTGACAAGAACTGAGATCCACAATGCACCAGGAGGAATTCCCACAATACTTGTCTCTGCACAATAGAGTTAGGATTCAGAAAATGTATTTAAAACTACTTTAGAAGACAGAACCTGAAGGTTTATAGAATTTATAGCTATATGTTATGTAATTGCTCTGCTGCCAAATACCAACCGTTCTCAGCAAACATAACTCAATATTTGCAGCACACTTTTACTCAAACTTTAACGCACTCCTAAAAACAGACGCAGACAGATTAAAAAAAAAAAAAAAAAAAAAAAAAAAAAAAAAGGGAAGTCTATCTTAATTTATGAGGAAAAACTGTGAAGAGACAGTATGTCCTCTTATTCACAAACTTGGCAGAAAACCTTTTTAGAATGTGCCTAAGCAGCTAAGCTGAATCCTTTCTTTTTTAATTCTGGAAATATAATACATTTGTTGTTGATGGTGACATTAAAAAGACCAAAATGGCAAATGTAATTGCGGACCCTTAAACGGCCACTTCCAAGAAATGTAAACTCTTTCAAAATAAAATGCCATGTAAATAAATCTCATATTCATTCCTGCTGTATACTGACCTTCAAAAGCCGATATTTATAGCCATATTTTCAGAAGTGGGAATAAAGAAAGTGTTGTGCATTTACAGTAAAAGTATGTGGGAATAGATGAATCGGTCAGGTCATTAGAATGTGTGTAATTGTGTGTGTGTGTGTGTGTGTGTGTGTGTGTGTGTGTGTGTGTGTGTGTGTGTGTGTGTGTGTGTGTGTGTGTGTGTGTGTGTGTGTCTGTAGAGAGAGGACACAAGGACTCAAGCCACTGCCACATTCACTAACAACCTAAATATGCAATTGAAAATATAAACAAGAAAGTAATAACATAATTACATTAAATTATTATATGTGCATACAGTATTACTATATAAAGGTTACATTGAAATTCTTACTAAAATGTTATTACTGTGGTTTGGACTTTCCTGGTTGTCTTTAAGGAAATTCACTTATCCTCAGACCTACACAAGAACATGGTAAAACATGTGGCTTTGACACATAGGTTTATAGTTTATAGGTTGGTTAGGACAGTCATGCAGCCTATTAAAATAAAAATATTTGCAAATAGATCAAATGTGTTAAATTACAATAAATTATCTTTTGACAAGAACCCCATGTTTATATGTACATGTCCATAGCAGGTCTGTGCTCAAAATTTAAATAGATCGTTCACCTAAAAATGAAAATACTGTCATCATTCTGTTATCACTTACCTATTCAATTCTATTTTGTCATTTAAAACCCAAATGCTATTTTTCCTGAAAGTTTACTTTTTCCACAGATGAAAATGAAAAGACTCTTAATGTTGAGTCATTGATGACGCTATGGGGAAACGCCTTTCTCCTAGAATACTGAAGCCTGATTGGCATAACGACATTGCATCACAATGTCCAATGGCATTCGTATATAACACGCATTGTTTCCTTAGAATCTTTCTCCTTCATGCAAAACTGGGACATCTAACGTCATTATCGCCGTTGAGTAATAGCAGAAAAGTGGATTTTAGGACTACAAAGATCCCCACCTTGTGCTCTCTGGCAACCAAGAATGTCTTTGAAGCCAGTCTGCGCAGGACCCATTGAGCTTACCAATGGACACAAAATGTGTCTTTTGCCTGGGCCACGCCCATGCAGAAGCCATCTTCAAGGGCTCTAAATGCCCTTACTGCAATGCAACAAGCATCAGATATTGGTAATAGCGCTAGCGCTGCCACCACTTTGCTCATCCATTCATGAAGGCGATAGCAAGACTGTCTGCTCTCGTGTCTGTCTCTCATGTCCCACTGCTCGTTGTGGGTGATGAGAACAATAGTGGCCTTTGTGTTCTGACTGTTCCGCGGTGCAGCGTGTTAAGTCAATAAATATTCATATATATTCATACACATCAGAGCTACTCCTGTCAATCACTTTGTCTTTTACACAAGAATACACGGACGGTGACTGAATGCCCTCCATGCTCAAGTATACAGATGCTACAACGACTTTTACCGTTATATTCATATTCCTTAATCGGGCATCCCAATCCAAAATTGTGGAATCTGCAATGTCTGGCTGCTCAGCTACACTGCCTCAGCACATGCCGAGTATGATAACTGAAGCGAGAGTCCCTCTACAAAGCGCATTTATGCTCATAAGTGGAGAGTTTCGAGAACTGGTGCAGCTAGAGGAAAGAGAATCCTGTAAATTGTTCGATTACAGTAATTCTGTCTTTTTTTCAAAGTGTATGTGGCTGCCGTGGATGTGTTTCACAGCGAAGTCGGTTGGCAGGAATTACCTGGTGATCAAGTTTTTATGTAGTACACCCTTCGCCCTTCTACAGTCCCCACTTGGGACAGATCGGACATTGTATGCCTGACTTACAACGGCTTCCTGTGTCATAGTGAAACATTAGACTTTGGCAGGCCGTCACGGACACACCACGCCCTTCAGGGACATGCCCTTCTTCACAATTTAACATTGCAAAGGCCTTGAGATTAGACTGACCATATGTGATGTTGATCTGGTTAAATCTCTATGAGGAGTTTGTTAAAGTATGTCTGGAAATGGCAAAAACACATTTTGCAGAGAAAATTGAAAATATGTCACTTTCTGTTGCTCCTATGGACTTTTTTTTGTAGGTAATGGGCTGTTACATGTGTCTACTAAATTTCATACTCGTACGTGAAACATAGCGCGAACAGCGCCTAATTGAAAATTTGTAGGTGCCGCTATCAAGCCATTTTGCCACACCCAATTCTGAATATCATATCAGGTGTAAATTTTCAGAACTTCTGCCGCGTGTGCAGTTTCATGAGTTTAAGCATGTTTAGGCCCTCAAAAATGCGATTCATATTGGAGAAGAAGAATATTAGACTGAGCAATTCCAATAGGGTCCTCACACCATCTGGCCCTAATTAGCTTAGTACATTTGCTTTACAGCAGACAAACGTTTTTTACTCTCATTTTTTTTAAAAGCTTTCACTTCTGCAACAATGTCTTCTTTAAAAAGAGAACAACCTAAGGTCTTCCAAAGCATTCATGAATTGCAACCGTTTCAACCAGTTCAGAACTACTCAAAAAGTTTGCATTCACAGAGATGTCAATTTGCTCAATGCTGAAAAAATTAGAACGAACATTTTTGTGACTAGGTGGTTCTTGAATATTGTTTAGCTTTTTGAAAAGATGGTGTTCTGTCTGAACGTTTAGGATCCACTGTTGTAAAACAACAAAGTAACGCCTTTAATGTCCCTGATGGAGCAGACACCTAAAAACTCTGAAGTAGAAAGAAAAGAGTGGATGCCATTAGTCTGGAAAAAAGGAAGAAAAACCCATCAACAGACATTTCTGTTGGATGTTTCGAGTGCCTTTTCTAAAATATTTTGTTATTTAAAGGAGGTAATGCATTTGCTGGATGAATTAACTATGGACCAGCCTTTGTCTATCTGAGGCACCTGTTTGCACTACAAAACTGTAATATCTAGTAAAGAGATATCATGTTATTTAAAACAGCTACAGCTGCAAAGTCCATTAGCAAGCTTGTACAAGTGGACACCCATTACATTAAAAAAACTTGTGTGTTAAACTAAGAGTCTAAATCATCTACATTAAATCTGCTTTATCAGCGATACAGTGAGGATTCTGAACACAACCCATGCCAAATCACACAATAGAGTGTTCCTGTTCCTCTTTCAGTATAATGACATGCATTGACCTCCATTATATGATTTATTTCTGGTGGTGCTAATGGAACCACGTCTTAAACCCAGGAAAGGGGCGATACATGAATAAAAGTGCGCTGAAATAACAGGAAATTAACCTTTGATCAGCAATTTTACACTCTGTCTTTTACACACTTAAAAATGTCTTTAAACTGTTATATAAGGACCTGAGATCTTGATGAAATGGCCATTATATCAGGAAACAACCAGTGAAATAATCAGCATTATTTAAATGACAAAAACAAAATACCTTACAATTACATCTGCTTATGCCAGAATTACACATGCGTCAGTATGTTAACCTTTAGCTCAAGCCACCACCAAGTTTAGCAAACAGGGAATTAATACTGCAGCAGATTAATTTTGTAATAAATAATCTCAGTCTTAATAAATAATCTTGTTGGATAGCGCAGTATTGCTTACCTGGTTAAATCTCCGTGTGAAGGCCACAACATTGGGTGAAAGGCTGTGCTTCTCCTTCTTGTTCCATCCACAGCTCGCCAGCTCCTAAACAACCAAATGATAAAAAAAAAGTTTCCTATGTTGCATTTGATCAAAAATCAAGTAAAAAGGTTTAGGTTTACCATTTTATTATACATTTTAAAAAGCATTCATGTAATTTATTCCTGTGATGGCAAAGTTGAATTTTTATCATCATTACTCCAGTCTTCAGTGTCACCTGATCTTTCAGAAATCATTCTAATATGCTGAATTGTTGCTCATGAAACTACGGAAGCAACAATTGCGAGTTTACACCGATCAGGCAGAACATTATGACCGATTAATATTGTGTTGGTCCCCTTTCGCTGCCAAAACAGCCCTGACCCATCAAAGAATGGACTCCACTAGACCCCTGAAGGTAAGCTGTAGTACCTGGCACCAAGATTTTAGCAGCAGATCCTTTAATTCCTGTAAGTTGCAAGGTGGAGCCTCCATGGATTGGACTTGTTTGTTCAGCACATCCCACAGATGCTCGATTGGACTGAGATCTGGGGAATTTGGAGGCTAAAACTCGTTTGTGCTTCTCAAACCATTCCTGAACCATTTTTGCTTTGTGGCAGGGTGCATTATTTTGTGGCTATGCAGCTCTATATATAACTGTGATACACTGTGTATTCTAACACATTTCTATCAGAACCAGCATTAATTTCTTAAGCAATTTGAGCTACAGTAGCTCGTCTGTTTGATCGGACCACACGGGCCAGCCTTCACTCCCCATCACAATTGCATCAATGAGCCTTGGCTGGTCAGTAAGGCTTTGACCCCGCCCATGACCCTGTCACCGGTTCTCCACTGTTCCTTCCTCTGAGCACTTTTGATAGATACTGACCACTGCAGACCAGGAACACCCCACAAGAGCTGCAGTTTTGAAGATGCTCTGACCCAGTCGTCTAGCCATCACAATTCGGCCCTTGTCAAACTCGCTCAAATCCTTACGCCTGCCCATTTTTCCTGCTTCTAACACATAAATTTTGAGGACAAAATGTTCACTTGCCGCCTAATATATCCCACCCACTAACAGGTGCTGTGATGAAGAGATACTCAGTGTTATTCACTTCACCTGTCAGTGGTCCTGATCGGTGTACATCTCACAATTCTGAGAAAATAAGTCAGAATTGCGAGTTATAAAGTTATAAACTCGCAATTGCTAGTTATAAAGTCCAATTCCTTTTATTTTTTTATTCTGTATGGAAACAAGCTTCCATATGAAATTATTATTAACACAGTTAAAAAGACTTGTGCTGCTATTGTGGAAACCATAATTATTTATTCATTTATTTTGATAAATGGAAAGTTCAAAAGAACACCATTTATTTAAAATATAATTTTTTAAATATCAAATGTAAAGGTTTTTACTTTCTCATCTGATCATATTTATACATCCCTGCTGTATTAATAAAAGTATTAATTTGTATGCCTTTCCTCTTAGTCTGTCCTGCCACTGTCTGTTACTATACCGTATTTGTTATAGGCTTTGTAGTGCCAGGCTTATTTAGAAATTCAATTTTGTAGAATAGAAAAGAATGCACAGAACAAAAACACATCCACTGCCTTCATCTCATTTACAGAAAAGCTTTGCATGGGGACTTGCTTCCTCAGCTTCACAGAGCTACGAATACTAACACTTTTATAGTATCGTGCAGACTAAGAGCAGATGGAAACATTCAAAGGCATTTCAATTTCGACATGGACAGAGTGGAGTGGAGTTTCCATGTGAATAAGCAGCTTAGTCTGTGTACCTTCCCAAAATATTTTAGGTCTATTTGCTAAGCCATCACTTTAAGCCACACATTCTGTTGGATTGAACTGTCAGGGACACAAGAAGTCTTGTTTGGTTATAGACTACCATTCAAATGTTTGGGTTCAATAAGATTTTATTTTTATTTAATCTTAAAAAAAAAAAAAAAAAAAAAAAAGTATACTTTTATGCATTAAATTGGTCAAAAGACAGTAAAAACTTTTCCATTGTTGCAAAAGATTTAGTATGGGGAACACATTCACTATTAACAACAACTTTTGCCTCAGTATAAACTTCTAATTTACTGCTTATTAACAGTTACTAAGGTACTTTTTGTAGCGTTTAAGTTTAGGTATTGGTAGGATTAAGGGATGTAATAAAGTCATGTAGAATAATGCATTAATATGTGCTTAATAAGTACTAATAAACAGCCAATATCCTAGTATTATGCATGCTAATAAGCAACTAGTTAATAGTGAGAATTGAACCTAAAATAAAGTGTTACCAAAATGTATATTTTAAATAAATGAATAATATGATACGAAGAATCCTGGGAGAAAAAATAAAAATAAAAATACATTTCTATAAAAATATTAAGAAGCACAAAAGTTTTCTACATTTATAATAATAATAATAATAATAATAATAATAATAATAAGAGATGTGTCTTGAACATCAAAGAAATTGAGCATCAAAGAGCATCAGCATATTGATTTCTGAAGGATCATGTGGCACTGAAGACTGGAGTAATGGCTGCTGAAAATCCAGCTTTACCATCACAGGAATAAATTACATTTTAAAATACATATAATACATTTTATAAACTGTAATATTTCACAATATTTGTTTTTATCTTTGAAAACCCTTTTTTTTTTTTTGTTGCTAGCCCTTTAAGAAACGATATGTGCATATGTGAAAATAAGCTACAACACTCAATGTATCAAGGTTTAGCTGTTAAGCATGGTTCGGTTAACCCCTACAGGCAGATAACTACACCATTCATCAAAAATATACAGTAATTGCTCCATCTTTCAATAACAGCCTCTTTGCAAAGTCAGCATTACATTGTGACAGGATCACCAAACAATCCCCACTGAAACATAACTGAAATAAACAGGGCCTTTGTTAAAAATAAACATTATTTGGTGGAATATTCAGAGCGGCATCTGTCATAAATACAGCACAAGGTTTAATCAATTATGCTTTATTTTCCTCTTATATCACTAGTTCTTTTGACTGTTTTGACTTCTGAAAGTTACAGTAGTTTAATAGCCATTTTTCTTTCAAAAGATCAAATCATTTTTTATTCCATATGATAAGACCTCTTTAGTCTACAAACTTTCACACTTTCATTCTGTCTCTATCATTTCTGTAGCAAAGCACTAACAATTTAGTGGTTGCTCTAGAATCAACGTACATCTGAAATGTATCAATCCAGTTGCCTGTGTCAACTTCACGAACATCTCCTTTTAGAATCCGCAATAATCCCTGAAGCATGCAGTTGAAATATTGATGAATGAACGTATGTGCATGTGGTCGAACTCAAAAAATGTACTTATACTAGTGTTTCCACAGGCCAATGAAACTTACAGGCAAACGGCTCAACAATAACAAGACCACTTTCGTTGTCAAATATGTCAGGGTTGGAAAGACTGAGTGCAATGAACGGGGCCTGAATTAGTGGCTGGGGAGGTCAAACTCAGCGTTTTTAAAATTAGCTCTTTTCCAGTGGGAACTTCTGCTGAAGGCAGATTAATTCAATGTGTTTCACACTCTAGTCCTCTTCAGAGAAGGAACACCACGATAGATGTTTTGTTACTTTTTTATAAAATCAATCAACTGAAAAATATGTGTGTGCAGAAAGCTGCCGCAATGCAAACATGTCTGAAGGAACGAAGGGGGAAGATTCATCTTGACATAAAACAAGTTCATACTCCACAAATCAGATAATTTCCCTGAACTCCAATTAAAACCACTTTGAGTCAAGAACTTTTTTTTGAGTAATAAAACCATTGGCAACACCTTGAGTACAAGATGATAAACATGACAGCACCGTCAGCTGTGGAGAAAACCCATTTACACCCGTGACTGAAGAGACTCCAGAGGGAGGACGAGGTGAAATACTTCTTTGCCGTTTCCAATCCAGACCTTGATTAATGTTTTGGAATGCCAAACGCATATCTTCAAACTGCACAGAAAGCAGTTAGGCCCTTCTAAATGCTTTTTTTGTGTGGTCTGAAGGACATATCCTTTCATTTAGATGGTTTTTACATGATACAGGGAGAAGAGCAATAAAACTGGCCAATGTTAAACATTCAGTTTCCTCAAAAAAAGGAAAACATTTTTAATTTCTTTTTTATCACCTAAGAAGCATGCTGGAAATATAAGTAAACAAATAAATCTAAATTAATTTTTTGAATTGTATTATGGTGCATCATCTGTCAAGCTTTAAACCTAGTTACCAAAAATGAATATTACAAATTCTCAAAAATAAAAAAAAATAAAATAAAAAAATTCTCTCCTGAATTATAAAACTCAAATACAAAACATCATCATGGTTAAACACACGGCACTAAAATAATGCAATAAACATTCACTTAATAACATAGGTCTCCATTTTAACAAGCAGAGCGCATGGTCTGAAGCGCATGGTGCAGGTGCACTTAGGTCTGAATCCACTTTTGCTAGTTTAACGACAGGGAAAATGGTCAAAGCGCCAAGCGCATGGTCCAAAAGGGTTGTAACTAGTCTCTTAAGGAGTTATGGGCATAATGTGCAATAAACCAATCAGAGTCTCATCTCCCATTTCTTTTAAAAGGCCAGTTGTGCTTGCACCGCGGCTGATTCGCTATTTACATGGCTGAATTTGCGAGCGGAAAGACTGAACGCTTCTCCAGAGAGGAATCCTTTTGTTTTTAATATTTAAAAATGTCTGTGTGTGTAATAAGCAGAGTGTACGTGTGCTGTGCACCCGCCTATAGGTGCATATTGCTAACGCACCCTTTAAATAACACAAAAAAATACTGCGCCATTGACTTGAGACCAGGTTTTTGTTTGTCAATGGCACAGTCGTTTTCAGTTGCCTCAAAATAGCAACGCGCCAACAATGCGCCTGAACACACCTCGTTTTCAGAACAGCGCGCCCATGGGTGAACAGAGGGGCGCGAGTGCATTTGCTATTTAAACAACTTGGCACAGGACGTGAAAATTATAACTGCGTCGGGCTGAAACTAGCAAAAAACACTTGCGTGACGCCTGCCGCCGCATTGTGCCGGGTGTATGATACGGCCCATAAGATGCAACATAAAACCCTAAAGTACACAACTGATAAGAAAAAAAAACAAGCATAATTAATACAAATTAAAAACCATAGAATGTGAAGCGTCACTATAGGAATTGTGGAGATGTCAGTGTATGGTTTTTCACAGTAAATTATAGATGATTAGTCAAAAATGAAATGTAAGGTAAGATTATAATTTTTTCATATATACTGTAGTACAGGAACTTACTGTTAATATTTTACTGTCAGATTTTGACAGTCTTTTACAGTTAAAATTACAATAATTTACAGTGTACAACCCAGTTACTGTACATGTAACCCTATTACCTACTGTTTATGTTGCCGTTTTTACTTTGAACTTGTACCAATTTAGTTCATATATTATGTTTATTTAAAAGTGTATAGCTAGAAAATACAAATCCGTACAAATTTTTATTTTAAATATGCATGTAGACAGTGCTGCAAAAAATACACACTACCGTTCAAAAGTTTGGGGATTTTTTAAATGTTTTTGATAGTAGTCTCACCAAGGCTGTATTTAATGTGTATTTGTTTTTCTGTAATTGCAAAATTGTATTACACCAGTCTTCAGTGTCACATGGTCCAACAGAAATCATTCTAATATTCTGATTTGGAGCTCAAGAAACATTTATCATCATCATCAAGGTTGAAAACATTTTTTAAAGATTCTTTCATGAACAGAAACGTCAAAAGAACAGCATTTATTTGAAATAGAAATCTTTTGTAAAACAGTATCTTCACTGTTATCTTTGATCAATGTAAATTCTTACCGACCCTAAACTTTTGAGCGGTAGTGTATGATTAAATATAAAAAATAAATCCGATTTTGATTAAGCAAGCACTGAAGTTTCCGGCCCTATTTTGTCTCCTATTCATGAAATCCAAATTCTCAATACACCAAAGCAGTGGCTGGGCTCACCAGAATCAAAAATAACAATAAATAACAATAAACCCATGGTCTTTTTAAATCGATCCACTCTGGAATGTCTGTGGTTATCAGTGAGAAATGATTCCAACAAGAGAACTCAAATCCACACTGGATTATTAGTGCACACGGCTCATAGAGATGATGTCATGTTAACTAAGGCCTGCAAAGACGCAGGTCAATCATCATCATACTTTAACACTCACATCACTAATGCTAATTCATACTCTGGATAAAGTTTACACAATCCTGACTCATTCTTACTTGTTAAGACCCATGGGCTCATTTCTCTGAAAAAAGCCAGAGATTTACACCAAGGTCACCATGAATGAAAACCAAATGATTCCAGACTTTGCATTAAGAAAAGTAGCTTGGGCAAGACTAATAGTCAAAGAGACTGCCAAACAACTCTCTGCTCAAGCATTACGCCATCACTGATAGACTGTCTGCAGAAACCTGGAAGAAGCCTGACTAATATTTCTTCATGATAAAATGGGGATACTGTTTTCTCACCATACTCATATAAACCCTAAAATGTGAGTCAAACGGTCCAATGTTTCCCATTTTTCATGTTCTATAGTCTTTTCATCTGACTTTCCACAAGTAATGTGTCTTTGGCCATGTGATAGAATTGGTTTCCAGTTTAATTAGATGTTCTTTTAACATTAGATGTCCCCCTGATAGAGAACCACTGAACTAAGGGCATTTATTGCCTGGAAATATGTTAAGCATTTTTGGGTAATAATCATCATTCTGTCATAATCTTGCGAAAGAATGAATCCTCATACTCATTATACAGGTTGATATGTTATGGGTAGTGCCTCTCTGCTTGCTTTATATATTCCTGAACCTGCCATACAACCACAGACCATGGAAAGATTACATATAAATACTAAACTACTATGTTCTGGATAACAGCTAACCTGCTAAATGCCCAAATGTAAATGTCAATGAAAATTTTAATCACACTGAAAACATTCTACACATAACCTGCAGTAAACTGTTAAGTGCCTTGGCAGGCTTATTTTCATTATCTGTGGAAAAACTTCTCACTGGTCCAAATCTATCATATCTGTTATGAGCGTCTTTCCATCTTCACATAAAATGTTAATTAAGGAAAGTACTGAGGGTCTGTAACTGCAGAGGATAAGCTCTGGTTAAAGTAACGGAAGAATGTGCAGCTAGATTCTGTGGGTACTGTGGTCTGTGTGTGTGTCATCAATGCACTGCTATAGTGCCACGTCACACTAATCTGTAGCACTAGAGAACCCATGAGATCAGTTCACAGCTGTGGGGCTCATGCGGCTTGATAAATACAAACGGATGTGTATTTAGTTGCCATGGATATCGGTCTCACCTCAGGCTGTATCGCTTTGAATACAGGAGCATCCATCAAAGTGATCTGACTCTGCAAAATAAAAGCTACAATGTTAAACTGACAACAATTTCAAGCTTCAAAAGGATATCATAGCTCACTCCAAGCCTGTATGACTTTCTTTCTTGTGTAAAACACAAAATGAGATGTTTAGCAGAACGTCCAGGCTGCTCTTTTCCGTACAGTAAAAGCAGATGGATACCAGTGTCAGCCGTGGTCACCATTTGCTTTCATAGTATAGGAAAAAGTAAATAATAATAATTTTTGGGTGACATATTACATTAACATATTTAAAATTACATGGCAGGGCACTTAAAAGGTGTGGCAAGTAATTTTTATTTACATAAGACAAGTTTTTGTCAGTCTTTATCTCATGTGAATGTACAGTTTGACATATATTTTAAAGTACTATACTGTAAGTATTATTGACTTTTTAGGTTTGATTTTTTTTTTTGCTAACACTTTACAATAAGGTTTCATTAGTTAACATGAACTAAGAATTAACAATACATTTATTAATCTTAGTTAATGTTAATTTCAACATTACTAATACATTATTAAAATCAAATGTTCTATTTGTTACCATTAATTAATGCACTGTGAACTAACATGAACAATCAATAAACAGCTGGATTTTTAACATTAACAAAGATGAATAAATGCTGTAACAAATGTATTGCTCATTGTTAGTTAATACATTAAAGAACAATCAAGAGACGTTATTGCAGGCGTCTCCAAACTCGGTCCTGGAGGGCCACTGTCCAGCAGAGTTTAGCTTCAACCACAATTAAACACACCTGAACCAGCTAATCAGTGTCTTGCTGGGGCCTTGTAAGACACTGATTAGCTGGTTCAGGTGTGTTTAATTGTGGTTAAAAGCTAAACTCTGCTGGACAGTGGCCCTCCAGGTCCGAGTTTGGAGACCCCTGCCTTATTGTAAAGTGTTACCTTTTTTGCAGTGGGAAAAAAAGTTACTTAATGCACCTTTAATAGAGCAGAGTGGGTTTCTATAGACCCCTTCAATGTTTGTAAACATCGAAAACCCAGGTTGGGTGCGCGCGCAGCATGGGGTCAGAAAAACAAAGCAATCTACTCTTCTCATAGCAAAAGCACTAATGTAAAGCTAGTCTGCTAAGTCTGTAGCATGCCACAGGTCACAATTATTGCCAGATATTAAACTTCACCTAACTATTAAATCAGTCTACACCATGGCTTAACTCCACCGTTGTTGTCGCAATGTTGGCGCTAGCCTGCGGCTAACTACTACCACTTTTTGTAACACTTTACACTTTATCACTTTATCACTTTTACCTTGGCTTATGCTGCCTTCACATTCTATCTGAAATTTCCTAATTCCCACTTCAGAAGTCGTGGTTACGAGCTCGTTGCGTTCAAGTGCTTTGTTGACGGAAAGAACAGGAATCATGGAGAACACCAGGTTTATTCTTGCCTATATTTATTGGGAAAATCTTATTAAAACATCATATGTTCTACACTGACAACCATATCCCATATTCCATGCACTGACAAACATATAAAAATTCTGCCGATTCTGTAATTTCAGTCAAATGCAGGCTACTTTCGCTGTGTATAAAACATACAATGCTTCAAATGATTAGCCTACTTGTACATGTAATTATGCACTACATTAATGTCAAGACAAAATACTAATAAAATCACACCTGTCACAGCAGTAGTTCTATGTTTAAAGTTTATGGCGCACCCATCTTGGGAATTTGGGTATCAAAATTATTTCCGAACTTCCCAGCAGTAAACATGACATTAAATTGTTTTTTCTACTTATATTCTAATTATATGGTTTATAGCTTAAATTATTCTCCTATTTTGAGCCTCTACAAACACGAGCCACTTTGATCGTAGCATTGTCCCAGTCTGCCCGTTTAATAGCTTGCAGCCACAGATGTCATCTATTTTTTTTTAAACGGATGAGATCCTGCAGGAATCCTGAAAAACTTGACTCCACAACTGGTGTGATTTTCACAGTTCACGACGCAACAAGTAGGCATTTTTTTCTTGATGAGAAATTCTCTGGTTAACACACAATTCAACAGGTTGGAACAAATTTTCTGACCCCGACATGCACACTGCGAATTTTCCTGTAATGTGAACCGTGAAGGGGTCTATAAAATGAAAAAAGTCATATCTAATGAATAGGTGATTAAATACTTATTTTAAGACATATTATATTTATGAGATGGAAAGTTGAAATTTAATAACTAGACCATTGTGCACTTAAAGTCAGAGATGGAAGTGACATGAATATGTGATGACCTGAATACATTTAAAAAAAAAAAAAGATATTTGTTGCCCTAGTTTCAAATCACTGCAGTTTCAGTGGAGTTTATTTTTCCCTATACAGATAAGGATTTAATAAAGTTAAAATATCAAACTTATTTTCAACTAGTGTTAAAATCAACCAAACGTAATATATTATTTTTCCTACATCCCTATACTCAAACTATCTCCTACCTGGATTTTATGTTTAATTTTAAATCAACATTCAACCTCAAAAAACATCAAAGCTTTGTGAAAGAAACAGATTGGAGTTTAATTTTCTATTAAGCGATACACTTCCTCTCTGTATCTGTCAATTGTAGTAAAATTTGTAGGGCATTTAGCACCCCTAGTGGTCAATTCACATAGAAACTGCAGCAACATATTTTATAGTAAGAAAAAAGTATGCATAGTCATGTTTTATTCTCATGAGACTAGGTACAAACTGAAATATTTATAAACTTACAGCAAACTCCTCGGGTGTCACTTTGAGCATGTCAAACACCACCGCGTCAAAGCTCTTGGCAGAGTCCAAGCTCCGTCCATCCAGGGACTCGGAACTACTGCTGTCCTGCAAAAACAGCAGGAAGACAGGAAAGGGAGAGAAAAACTGGACATAAAATCAGGGATGATATTTCATATTCATACACCTATAAAATCCATATGGACAAAGAGTCATGGCCAGTTCCTGTGGACATTTAATCAGTTTAATTACCATTGTCCATTTGAATTACTTTATTCCATTTGATTATTCAGCCCAGATGGTAAAAGTGGATCAGAATGCAACCACATCACTTTATTAACAGGCAATGAGCCAATCCAGCCCATATTATAATTAAAGCCAGACAAAAATAGACCACATAACAAAGGCCTGAGAAGGAAAGATACAGTCACCATGAAAATAATGATTTCTCCTCAGCAAATTATCCTGACAGATCCCCTTTGAAGTTTCTCCATTCCATCCAGTGTAATATCCGTACTGATGTAAAAATCTCAGTTTTATCTTCTCAGTGTCTTATCTGTTCTGTGTGCACTCTTAATTACTGGAAGATTTGTTCATGCCCTTGTTTCTGGTTATTACTAGGGCTGGGTATCGATTCAGGTGTTCCAATTCGATTCGATTGCGATTCACAAGCTCTCAGATCAATTCGATTTCGATTCTCGATTCGATTTTCAATTCTCGATTCAACTCAGTGAATATAGATTTAATACAAACACTATAGGTATTTATAAAAAGAACAGTGAACATAAGTTTACAAGTGGGTAATTAAAAAGAAATGAAGAGCCACAAACCTGTATATTAAACTCTTTTTATTTTAGGTACACTCGGGTACATTTAAACAGAACCCATCTCTATAGGCCATTTCAAATGCATACAATTAAATACAAAACAATTTTGCAACTTTATTCTAAAAGATTTATCTGAGAAGTATTTTATACAATTTAGTTATTATTGATATTTTGATATATTTATTGTAAAACATAAAAAGGATATTGGATGATTTTCGGTACACAAGCTTTTCTTGTGATTTTGTGTGCAGTTACTTTTCATTCATTCACGAGAAGCGCGTTCATATCTGGACACACGTAACGTTAGTTGCTGTGGTAACGAACAACAATACCTTAACGTGCTGACTTATGTGGAAATCTGTTTATAATGTAAGCTATTAGGTTTGAATTATTGGTCCTGCGTTGTCTATTGACTCAGTTGATTTGAATATGTCTATAATGGCTAACGCACGTGCTTAAGTCAATCATAAGGCAAGGCAAGCATTCGCGTGTATGTGATCTATTTTTTGTGGTTGTGTGCTCGGCTGTGGGGGTGTTGCAATATCCGGGTGATGAGGTCTCATCAAATGGTTCCGCAGATTTGTAGTATTACACAGCATTTTACCTCAGCATTACAAAAGAGGACAACGCACCGGAAGCCGCCATTTAAGCACTGAATGAATGAAGGAATGACAGGCCCGCCTCTCGCGCCTTTGTAACATCGCGCAAGGCAAATAAGAGGGTGATATCTAGTGGAGAAGACTAGTAACAGTTAATTAATTTACGTTAATCTTATGTTCAGTGTTAGAGGAAATAAATATAGAAAAAAAAAAAACGATTCGTGGCCTTTGAGAATCGATTTTGAATCGACCACAATTTAAAAAACTATTAAATCGAAAAATCTTTTTTTTTTTTTTTTTTTTTTGCCCAGCCCTAGTTATTACTATTAACGCTGAAGGGTCCAAAAGGATTGTACCTGGTCTCTTAACACTAGAGCCGCCAGGGGTCGCTGTATAAGTTACCTAAAACCACCAGTGGGTAAAATTTACCCATATGGATGATTACTGTTTTGATACGGCTAAAAAAAACATAATATGTCACTGTATTATGCCACTGTCTTCACAAAGTCATGTCTAGAGTCATGACATGATTATTTTTAGTCATCAACTGTGTTTTTGTCCTGTTGTTTTATGCTATTTTAAGCAGTCTACACTAATGACAACAAGGCCTGCAATGACAACGAGAATTAGAAGGAAATAAATACATATTTGGGTGGTGTAATATTATAATAAAATGTCATTAATCACATATTATGATAACCCATATTATTTAAATTACTAAAATACCTAAATAGACAATAAAGATAAATAATAATAATCCACCGCACTGCATAGGATGTATGACAACATACGATAAGGATAACATACAAATTCAAGTGCACAGTTTCACCTAATTAATTATTAATAATATAATTTATAATTTGAATAAGAGAACAACACCAATAAACTTGGGGTAATCATGAAAATTGTTTTATTCATTACATCATAGATCGGATATTTTATTTTTATTTTTTTCAGGAAACAGGCAGACTTGAATAAATAGCAACACAGTAGCAAACAATACACGGTACAAAATCGCAAAACAAAAATGTATAATTAATCCAAAGTTTGAACATTTATAAATGGGCTAAGACATCTTTATTTGAATGTGTGTTGTGTGTCCGTTTACAGTAAGCCTACATGTTGCTCAAACACAGTGTGAAAAAATTATTATATATGGGGAAATCTGACCCGCTGGCGCTTATAGGTATAAATGCCCCGTTATGAAATTTTTTTTCACAACAGGGGATTGTAAATAACGCAATTTTAGTAAAAGTCAGTGAGTGGGAGACTTATTTTATTGAAAATCTGTTATGTACATTTGAAAAACAGCCATGGGTAAATTTTACCCCATGGCAGTTCTAGTGTTTTGGTTATAATGTGCAATAAACCAATCAGAGTCTCATCTCCCATTCCCTTTAAAAGCCAGTTGCGCTTGCACTATGGCGGATTCTCTATTTACATGGTGGAATTTGCGAGCAGAAAGACTGAACGCTTCTCCAGAGAGGAATCATTTTGTTTTTAATATTTAAAAATGTTTGTGTGGTGCTGCGCCTCTGTGCGTGTAATAAGCAGAGTGAACACACCACTTTTCAGACCAGCGCGCCCATGGGTACATTTGCTATTTAAACAACGTGGCGCAGGACGTGAAAATGATAACTGCATCGGGCTGAAACTAGCAAAAAAACACTAGCTCCTAACACTAGTGTATGATAGGGCCCATCATGATACAAAATGTTTCTATTTCAAATAAATGCTGTTCTTTTGAACCATTCTATTCTATTCAAGAATCATGCTAAAAAAAAGAAAAAAAGAAATCAGTTTCCACAAAAATATTAAGCTACTGAAAATGTAGCTTTGCCATCACAGGAAGAAATTACATTTATTACATTCATCTTAAATTGCAATAATATTTCACAATTTTATTAGGCAATATGCCCAATCACACCTGCATCACAACTGTAATTAAACTCCTATTTGGCAGCTTAATTTGGGCTAGATCAATCTTAAAATAGTGTTGAAAAATGTTTTAGTATGCCCCCTATCCCAGTGCAGAACAACCTCTCTGACTTCATGGACATTTGTTTAACCTCTTACCTTATGAAACTGTCAGTTTGCTTCACAAAAATAAATGTGTCACATCTGCACTTCGCTGACTTCCAGTTCACACAGCATGACAATTACATAACACTGTCTCACTGGAGCAGCATCCTGCAAGTGTGCATTTAAACTGATCAGCATGGGCCAACAAGCTGCTATTTCTCTGATCTGATTCTTCTTAGCAAGCCAATATCATGTGATCTAACTAGTGCGCTGTACACAGCACTCAATTAAGATGCAACAGCGCCCCCACTCAGTGTTGAACAATCACATGCACTGCGTGGCTGTAGTGATCAGCTGCAATAAATCTCTCATTTATAATCCATTATGCAGTTAATGGTTGACTTATTTACCAATCTTTTTGATATTGATCCTGGCAATAAGACTGAATGAAATGCAATAAACAAACAAACAAAAAAGAGATAAAACTATATAAAATCACAGCTATGTAAAAAAAAAAAAAAAAAAAAAAAAAAAGTCACCAGGTCAAAAGGGGAAAGCAGGCACTGTCATAAAAATAAAATAAAAATAAAAATAAAAAAACCCATACATTTCAGGACAGATGCTGTTATAGCTGAACTCGAATGGGGTGTGTTTTAGTACCTGTGTGTGGCGAGAGGTGATGCTGACGCTGGCAGGAAGTCCATTCCTCCTGTACATGCTCTCAGTCAGAAGAGAAGACCCAGATCACAGCCGACCTCAGCTGCTCACCGCCACACACGACCTCTCAGCCATCCCTGGAACACGCATGCAGATGTTATGATACGGTGGTATGATTTAACAAAGTATTACTCTGTTTGGGATCTACTCATTCTAAGGAGCAATGCATAATAGAGCCAGAAGAGGGAGGACGTCACCACAAATGCAGCCTCTCTCCCCTCAACATGACTCCTGCATCTGCCCTACATTCAGTCAGCCAGCCATTTCTTGTTCAACTGAGCCATATCCATATCATAGCCATATCATGAAAAGACCCTGCAGAGCTGCTCTCCTATGTACTAATGAATGAAATGTTTTAGTCTGTATGGCCAAATGCAGTCAAGAATTGAAGTGCACAGGAAGATATTTTTGCTTCAGGATCCAGATTTTCAATTTGGCATAAAAGTAAACAAATATGTCCTTTAAAAAAGCAGGTTTTAAATGTATTAATGTTACCCAAAAACACGTCGGGCCAGCAATATGCTAAAATTAACAATTATGTATAGACTAAATAGACTGTATGTTTTGTGCAATCAAAATATGCAAACATGAATATTTGCATTTTATTTGTATTTATTTTGTATTATTATTTGCATGTAGCATTGTTTTCAGAACAGTACTGCAGAGTACATTCCAAGTCAATGATGTGCAAGTCACAAGTCTCAAATCTTTGCATTCAATTCTTGAGTCAAGTCCCGTGTCAAGACAGTCCACATCCCTGCAGTACTGAAAAAGTATGGTAAATCAAGTACATTGTCACCCTGGGGTTATTATTCACCTTTTTTGCTGCGGATCTGACACATATCCTATTTTCTCTTTAAACTCTTTAAATTCATTTATGTTCACATTTTAAGTCAATTAAGACTGTGCTTACAAGGATACTCGACAAAACTGGAATTATGAAATAGGCGTTTCGTTTTTCGCAAAAGAGAATTCAATGTGGTGCTGGTGAGCTGTCTGAAGCGGCATTCTGTGCGAGTGTTTCGGGTGTGTTTTCACAGAGAGCCGCTTCACAGACGCGGGACAGTAAAGATTTGAGTTCTTTTTTTGCGTCTTATTGTGCTTGAGTGGTTTAAAGGCACAATAATGTAAGATTTTTGGATTTAAATATCCAAAAACCACTAGAACAATGTTACATATATTTTGTTGACTTGTGTACTTACATTGCCCCAAATGTTTCCAAGAATGTTTAAATCCAGAGAAATAAGTAATTTTAACCAGGACACGGACTGTGTCCATGTGTCGCCTATCAAATGACATCATACCCTTGATTTCCGGGTTTTTTTTTTTTTTTGTACAAACCCAATTCCAAAAAAGTTGGGACACTGTACAAACTGTGAATAAAAACAGAATGCAATGATGTGGAAGTTTCAAATTTCATTATTTTATTCAGAATACAACATAGATGACATATCAAATGTTTAAACTGAGAAAATGTATCATTTTAAGGGAAAAATAAGTTGATTTTAAATTTCATGGCATCACACATCTCAAAAAAGTTGGGACAAGGCCATGTTTCCCACTGTGTGGCATCCCCTCTTCTTTTTATAACAGTCTGCAAACGTCTGGGGACTGAGGAGACAAGTTGCTCAAGTTTAGGAATAGGAATGTTGTCCCATTCTTGTCTAATACAGGCTTCTAGTTGCTCAACTGTCTTAGGTCTTCTTTGTCGTATCTTCCTCTTTATGATGTGCCAAATGTTTTCTATGGGTGAAAGATCTGGACTGCAGGCTGGCCATTTCAGTACCCGGATCCTTCTTCTACGCAGCCATGATGTTGTAATTGATGTAGTATGTGGTCTGGCATTGTCATGTTGGAAAATGCAAGGTCTTCCCTGAAAGAGACGACGTCTGGATGGGAGCATATGTTGTTCTAGAACTTGGATATACCTTTCAGCATTGATGGTGCCTTTCCAGATGTGTAAGCTGCCCATGCCGCACGCACTCATGCAACCCCATACCATCAGAGATGCAGGCTTCTGAATGAGCGCTGAGAACAACTTGGGTTGTCCTTGTCCACTTTAGTCCGGATGACATGGCATCCCAGTTTTCCAAAAAGAACTTCAAATTTTGATTCGTCTGACCACGAACAGTTTTCCACTTTGCCACAGTCCATTTTAAATGAGCCTTGGCCTGCGCTTCTGGATCATGTTTAGATATGGCTTCTTTTTTGACCTAAAGAGTTTTAGCAGGCAACGGCGAATGGCACGGTGGATTGTGTTCACTGACAAGTTTTCTGGAAGTATTCCTGAGCCCATGTTGTGATTTCCATTACAGTAGCATTCCTGTATGTGATGCAGTGCCGTCTAAGGGCCCGAAGATCACGGGCATCCAGTATGGTTTTCCGGCCTAGAGATTGTTCCAGATTCTCTGAATCTTTGGATGATATTATGCACTGTAGATGATGATAGCTTCAAACTCTGCAATTTTTCTCTGAGAAACTCCTTTTTGATATTGCTCCACTATTTTTGGCCGCAGCATTGGGGAAATGGTGATCCTCTGCCCATCTTGACTTCTGAGAGACACTGAGAGGCTCTTTTTATACCCAATCATGTTGCCAATTGACCTAATAAGTTGCAAATTGTTCCTCCAGCTGTTCCTTATATGTACATTTAACTTTTCCGGCCTCTTATTGTTACCTGTCCCAACTTTTTTGGAATGTGTAGCTCTCATGAAATCCAAAATGAGCCAATATTTGGCATGACATTTCAAAATGTCTCACTTTCAACATTTGATATGTTATCTATATTCTATTGTGAATAAAATATAAGTTTATGAGATTTGTAAATTATTGCATTCCTTTTTTATTCACAATTTGTACAGTGTCCCAAATTTTTTGGAATCGGTTTGTAGAAACCATGGAAACACCAAAGACGCTTTAATATATTATGTGTTTTATTAGAAAGGTGAGAAACTGCTTGGATACAATCACCGACAGAAAACTAATCATTGTTATATATCTCAACAGTTAGTCATTGTTTAAATCTCGTTTTCTTGATTTACCGTAAGTACCATGTTTTACCATGCCTTATATTGAACTAGCTTACTGGAGTGTGCAACAAGTGTCTCAAAGAAGCCGCCGAGCGAACGCACAGAGTAGCATTATAACATAACCTTCAACACACTCAAATAATGTATCTAATATGATAAAACAGAGCTGCGTTACCCCACATACGCATGACCGGAAGAAGCGCAGACGACCGCTTCCGGCATAATAAAAGCTCAGCGAAATCCAGGCGTCATCAAGCTACACCTTTGTTTTGAATAAGCGACCTCTAGCAGGGAAAAATTACACATTGTGGCTTTAATAGCACTTGAATGAATGATAGCGTGACCATATACTGTAGCGCACAGCCAAAGGATGACTGATATTTTTTATGTTAAACTGGACAGAAAAAAAAAAAATGAAAAATTAATTTTGACAGCCCTACTAATATGTTTCAAAGGCGCATTATATCGTTTTTTCTTTTCTTTTTTCTAAAATCTATTTATAATGTTAGTAAATGTTTTGTTCAACATGTAGGTATCAAGACCATTTAGTTTCAAAACAATTAACTAATAAAATAACACTATAATAAAATTTGTAGATATTCATACCCATTTTGTTTTGCCAGATCTTTCACATGGCTAATATCTGCATGGTAGTGTTGGTGAAGGCCATCCCAAGCGGCAGTTCTTTAGGAATACTGAAAGAGAAAGAGAGATGACAGGAAGAATTATGATTAAAATACAAATACATTTGGCAAATCATCAAGGTTGGTTTTCCCACTTTCCCAGACAAATACAACAAATGCAATTGTGAGGAAGTTTTTTTTTTTCTTCCTGACTTGTTACACAATTGCAAACGCGGATAAAGTGTATTATAGTGTCTCAAAGTTAAATAGACCAGCCAGAGGTGTGGATACACTTGCTGTTTACCTGAGAGCATCAGCATTTAACTAGCGTAATCGAGTGTGAAGAATTCAGTCAATACTGTTAACACTCATGTATGCGGTCCACAGGCAAGCCTGCATTTGTTTATTTGGCTGTATTTGTCCACATGGCTTGAATGTGAATGTCTAATGGCATTAATTAGACATATACTGTAGCTACACTACTGAAGCTACACTACTGTTCAAAAGATAGATATCTCATATGGTTTTGACTCATGCTCACCAAGGCTTCGTTTTTTTGTTTAAATCAAAAATATTGCAAAAACACTAATATTATGAAATATTATTATAATTTAAAATAACTATTTTCTTTGTTCAAATATGTTGTCCCGAATTAGAAGCGCTCTAGATTTCCTCATTGATTCTCGCAAGTGTTTACATTACAAGCATGTGTGAGTGCAGCGCTGCAACGGTTGGCTGATCAGATCACAGGCACGGAGCAACAGCACCCAGACTCTGTTATTATTATTCTTGGTGACTTTAATAAAGTGAACCTCACACGCAAACTGCCAAAATACAGACATTACATGTCCACCAAAGACCAAATATATTTTGGATCACTGCAACACCACAATAAAAGATGCATATCGGTCTGCCCCTAGAGCAGCTTTAGGACTCTCTGATCACTGTCTGGTTCATCTCCCGAACTACAGGCAGAAACTTGTAGTAAGTATTGCAGAGAGTTGGACCAACGAAGCAAAGCGAGAATTACAAGCCTGTTTTGAGAGCACTGATTGGAGTGTTTTTGAAGCTGATTCAAGAGTTTTATTTGTCACATACACAGTTATATACAGAATATACAACCGGCAGTGAAATGTAAACAGGTCCGCTCCATGGACAGTGCAAATTCACAGTTAAAAACACAAGGAAGAAATTATAATAGAAATAGGATATAAAAAAAAGTACTATCTATATATATATATATATGTCTATATCTGTAGAATTATAAATAATCAAGTCAAGAGAAAAAAAAGGTAACAAATAAGGATAAAGTGGAATAAAATAATTGAAGTAGACTTTGCAGTGAGTAAACTGTAGACTTATAAATATGTGGTTAACAAATGTATAAAGAGTATAATGTGCAAACAGGTTTATGACAGGTTGTTACACAGTAACAACGAGAACAGAAAGTGCAGTGCAATGTCAGTGTATCGATGTTTATCCTGACGTGAAGTCACGTGATGTTAAGTTCAGGAGTCTGATGGCCTGGGGGAAGAAGCTCCTCCTGAGTCTCTCAGTTTTGGCCATCAGGCTTGGAAGCGCTTACCAGATGGTAGCAGCGTGAAATGAGGGTTTGCAGGGTGATTAGAGTCCTTGATGATCTTGGTAGCTCTACCTTTGCAGCGTTTGGTGTAGACGTCCTGCAGAGACGGGAGAGCTGACCCTGAGATACGCTCGGATAAGCGCACTACTCTTTGCAGGGCTTTGCGGTCATGACTGGTGCTGTTCCCATACCACGCTGTGATGCACTGAGTTAAAACACTTTCTATCGCCCCTAAATAGAAAGTTTTCAGGATAGCTGGTGAAACCCTGAATTTCCTCAGCTGGCGCAGGTGGTACAGTCTTTGCCTGGCTTTTTTCACCTGTGTCTGAATGTGAGCAGTCCAGGTCAGGTCCTCGGAGATGTTTACTCCCAGCTGCTCACAGATTCTGTCACATCATACACCAGATTCTGGAAGGAAATATGCATTTCTACCAGGACTTATTTGGCATACAACAACGACAAACCATGGATTGGAATGGGAACAAAATCTTTTACAATCATGCCAAAAACACGCTGACGAAAGAGATTACAGTGGCTAAGAGGAGCTACTCTAAAAAGCTGGAAAACAGGTTTTCAGCCAATGATCCTGCTTCAGTGTGGAATGACTCCATCCCCTAACTCTGCAGGGAATCAACAACTGGCTGACGACCTGAATGAGTTTTACTGCAGATTTTAAAATCTCAGTCTCACACCCCACACCCACTTTGACGGTCTCTCTGTGCAACCATCCCCACTCTCCCCCCTCCTCCACGTCGGGTCTGTGAAGAGGATGTGTTTCATGAAACAGATACCAGGTGTAAACAGGCCCTGTTTACACCTGGTATTAAGATGCGTTTTAGTTGATCGGATCACAAGTGGATGAGGGAGGCATTCCGTTTACACCTGGTGTTTTAATCCGTCTCTTTTGTCCACTTTCAACTTTCAACACTTTCAACTTCTGTCCTGATTTCCTTGAGGGGAGGGTCTATGTGTAGTTTAATGTATGGACTTTTTAGATCTTTCGATATAATGGATGAAATAAGCTTGGGCGATTTACACATATAAACACGATAGAAGACGACAGAAATACAGAGAGTAGCAGCTTTCGTTTCTGCTCTAATAGCCACAAGACCATGCCAAACTTTCATCACTTTTGCTTTAATTCTAGTGCACTGACTCATTCACTAAACGGAACATCCAATCAGAGTTCCCACTCACACCGACGGCCCTGATGCCCGATTCAACATGCTGAAGTGGGCAAACTACCGCCGACGTGAGCCCGACGAGAGCCGACGTGTGGAACACACCGCAAAAACTATCCCGACAGACATTCACACGTTAGGTCACCAGCCAACTGGCTAGCGTGCTTCCCATAATGTTTATGCATTAGATTAGTAGGCGAGAGTAGGTGATCTTTTGTGGCTGTTCGAACGCATTCTACCACATACTACGAAAGCAATCCCTTCAAATGTGTTTTCAACTACCTCTGGAAGTGGTCGAAAGTAGACAAGCTCAAAGTGTTTTAGACCCCATTTACACCTGTAAAAAAAAGGTGACAAAAAACACTTCTTAATACCAGGTGTAAACAGGGCCTTGGAAAGCACCAGGCCCAGACGGTGTTTCACCAGCCTGTCTAAAAACCTGTTCTAACAAGCAGCCTTCATCTTCTCACAGATATTTAACAAATACCTGGAGCTGTGCAAAGCTGCCTTGCTGCTTCTAAAGCTCCACCATCTTCTAGTGACAGCTAGTGAGAATGAGGAAATTCACGTCTAACACCTGCACAATCAGGACTGGTGCCCCCCCAAGGATGTGTGCTTCTCCCAGTGCTCTTCTACTTGTACAAAAATGACTGCAGTGCCAAAGACCCTGATGCAGTTAACATGGGACAGCATTGTATCCTGCAACATCTGGACAAACCAGGGACTTAAGGGAGGACCCTGTTTATAGACATCAATTCAGCTTTCAAAACCACAATTTCAGCACTTCTCCTAACTAAATTAACCCAGCTCTCTGTCCCCAGCCCTATCTGTCAATAGATCACCAGCTTTCTGATTGGTTACTCCAATGATGTGTGCTCTCCCCACTGCTCTTCTCCCTGTACACACATGACTGCACTGCCAAAGACCCTTCTGCCAAACTCCTGAAGGTTGCAGATGGCACTACTGTAATCGGCCTCATACACAATGGTGACGAGTCTGCATTTAGACAGGAGGTTGAGCAGCTGGCTGTCTGGTGCAGTTGCAACAACCTGGAGTTGAACATGCTCAAAATAGTGGAAATGAATGTGGACTTCAGGTAGAGCTACACAATTCATTGTTAAAAGATCGCAATCTCGATTCAAACACTGACACAATCTTATTCCTGAATAAAAATGATTCACCTGTGTCTATTAATCATCAGACAAAATCTCACCGGAACAAACAAATCTGTGTTTGCACTGTTGCTGACCAGGGAAAACGGTTATCATGTTTGTAATGTTTTAAATAGGTATGAAACAGCTTCTTTTCAACCACACAGTATCGTTGTCTCGGTTACAAATATTCAAATTATCACAGAAATACTGAGATAAAAGTTTATAGTTGGGATAAACACTGACATGTTATCAAAATACAGTAAATCACATTTTGAAAGTAATTTGACGCTCAAATAACGATTGTATCAATTGCATTGTTACACTAGGTGGTGACAAGCGACATTTTCACTTTAATTTGATGGTTCCCTTTAACACATTCTGTTGACTAAGTAATGTTGCACATACTACATTACTAATACTCTAATGAGAGTTAGGGGACGAGTATTAGTAGACTGGTAGGGTTACAGTGTACTACAGGCATAAGTTGATATGTACTTGCAAAGTTACTTATAGTATTAGTTGGGAGACAGATATAGTATCTGTTGGGAGACCATCACAATAAAGAGTTAGCAGATATTGTCGCTCCGTTGATTTGGATTAATGCACATGGAAATGCAGGTGGAATGAGACACGACAAGGACCCCGCTAGAAATTTTACTTTCTCATAACGTCCCCGCTGGTGTCAAGGACGTCCTAGTAGCATTCCCAGAATGTTCCGAGGCGGTCATGATGTGTTCTTTAAAGGGTTCGGGGACGTTATTTGGCGGACCTTCACGGAACATTCAAAATGTTCTCAGAATGTTTAGGGGACCATATTTTGTAACTGAATGTGTAACTGAACAACCAATAAGCAACAAGAACACAGTAGAGGTAGTAAAAGGACTTAAATGGCCAGGTTACTACAATATTGACTTGACTTAAACAGACAGTCTACTAATAATCTATTGAGTTTCAAACTACATACAGTTTCAAAGTTATAGTAAACAGAATGTTCAAAAGGGACCATCAAAATAAAGTGTTACCCAAGTGACTGTTAAAAAATATATTTGTCATTGAATCATTCATTAAAGAGATTTGTTAAAACGTTGATTCATCCAGTAAAGAAACAAGTGAAGGGATTGAATCATTCATTCAAACAGATAAAAAAAAAAAAAAAAAAAAAAAAAAAAAAAAAAAAATTCAAATGAATTAAACATTTTAAATAGATTGCAGCAATTAATATTTTGTCAGAACCTCTAGTAAATGACATGTTATTTTCTGTTAAAAATCGTGGGAGAATCATGATCTCTATTTGATTTTTTTCTCAATTTTTCCAAAAATCGTGCAGCTCTAACTTTGTGCAGCCCTAACCCCCAACACCATCATGAACTGCACTGTGGCAGCAGTGGAGTCATTCAGGTTTCTGGGCTCTACCATCCCTCAGGACCTGAAGTGGGATAATCACATTGACTCCATTGTGAAAAAGGCCCAGCAGTGGTTATACTTCCGTCACCAGCTGAGGAACTTGCCACACACGCTGCTGATGCAGTTCTACTCAGCAGTCTTTGAGTCTGTCCTCTGCATTTCAATAACTGTCTGGTTTGACTCAGCTACAGAATCAGACATCAGAAGACAGCAGAGGACTGCTGAGAGGATTATTGGTGTTCCCCTGACCACCCTCCAAGAACTGAAACAGCTCAGAAAAATCACTCTGGATCACTCACATCCAAGCCACCATCTCTTTGAACTTTTACCATCTGGCCAGCACAACAGAGCACTGAGCACCAGAACAGCCAGGCACAAGAAAAGCTTTCCCCCCCCAAGGCAGTCTACCTCATGAACAGTTAAAGATTGTCCACTGCAATGATAACTACGTGCAATACCACTTATATTAATTTGATAATACCCTACATCTTCTTGTTCTCTCTTAATTCCATTCCATTCTATTTGTATATAGCACACCTGCGCATACAAACATTTCTATTTTGTTTATGTGTGTATCTTATTCACATATCTTTTATTTTACTATCTGTGTACTGTGGTTGTCTCTGTATAGTGGGAAACTTCTGTCACTAAAACACATTCCTTGGCAATATAGCTCTTTCTAATTCTGATTATTTTATTTATTTATTTAAATTTATTATAATTTATTCCTGTGATGGCAAAGTTGAATTTTCAGCATCATTAATCCAGTCTTAAGTGTCACATGATCCTTCAGAAATCATTCTAATATGCCGATTTGGTGATCAAAAACATTTCTTATTATTATCAATGTTGAAAACAGTTGTGCTGCTTAAAGTCCTCATGAAATCAAAATTGACCCCATTTACTTTGTTAGCACATATCAAAGGTCTTATGGTGAGCAATTAATCCGTGCAAGTTAATACACAGAAAAAAGTTGTTTTTTCGCGGTGATCTTTAATTAAAATCTGAAAAGTAACTTCCGGTCTGGAAACGACTTTCCTTCTCAGATGATGTCAGTTTGACGGCTTGGGTTTGAAAATGCTTAACTACTCCCCTCCAACCGTTAGTCGAGGAAGAGGAAGTCGTGATGCGAGATGGAGAGGAAAAAACCCTGCCTTCTATTCAATATTCCGTTTCACTTGGAAATACGTCACAGCACTGAAAAAACTCACTTGCTACTTCCTGTTCACTGGGACTTTAATGTTTTTGTGGAAACCACAACACATTTTTGCAGGATTCTTTGATGAGAAGAAATCAGGTTAGAGCTGTTACTTTCAATGCATCTTGCCACAGTAACCATAGACACAGACTGTAACTACAACACAACTAATAAGATAACATCCGCTAAACAATAACCTACAAAACATTTTGGATTGTTGTTTGATGGAACACTGCCCTGCAGGTAAGGTAACCGTCTTGATAAAGACGTTTGTCTTGAATATATGTTTAAAATGTTGCTTCAGATAGGTGTTTAGGATAATGCATAAATCAGTCAATTGCTCATTTTAACTTAAAGGCACAATAAATGTAAGATTTTTGGATTAAAATATCCAAAACCACTAGAACAATGTTATATATTTTGTTGACTTGTGTACTTACATTGTCCCAAATGTTTCCAAGAATGTTTAAATCCAGAGAAATAAGTAATTTTAACCAGGACACAGAAAGTATCCGTGCATCGCCTATCAATGACATCATACCCTCGATTTCCGGATTTTTGTTTTGTTTTGTAGAAACCATGCAAACACCAAAGACGCTTTAATATATTATGTGTTTTATTAGACAAATGAGCAATTGTTTGGATACATTCATAAACACAAAACTAATCATTGTTATATATCTCAACAGTTAGTCATTGTTTAAATCTCGTTTTCTTGATTTACCGTAAGTACCATGTTTTACCATGCCTTATATTGAACTAGCTTACTGGAGTGTGCAACAAGTGTCTCAAAGAAGCCGCTGAGCGAACGCACAGAGTAGCATTATAACATAACCTTCAACACACTCAAATAATGTATCTAATATGATAAAACAGAGCTGCGTTACCCCACATACGCATGACCGGAAGAAGCGCAGACGACCGCTTCCGGCATAATAAAAGCTCAGTGAAATCCAGGCATCATGAAACTACGCCTTTGTTTTGGATAAGCGACCTCTAGTGGCAAAAAATTACATATTGTGGCTTAAAAATATCTCCCCAACAATGAAACAATGTTTATTGAAATTGTACTATATTAGATTAATTTAAGCCTCCGCTAACAAAAAGCCCATTACTGGTAGCAACATAAATTGCCATAAACAATGGTCAAATACACAGTCTTTCACCACTCAATACATTTCAGAATCAAGTGTCATTACACTAAAATCACTCGAGCAAGAATAATCTGTAATACAGTTATATCGCTTTTTCGGAGTTACTGTTTAAATTAGCAACGCGTTTTAAATTAGCTTAACTTAGACATTTAATTCATATATACTCTGTTTATTTCTCTGGAATTAAAAATGTCCAGATTTTGGGTGGCATTAACAAAAATGTAAAGATAAAACACAAATCTCAATTCAAACAGAAGTTTCAAAACACAATGGCAACGCATGAAAACCCCAAAGTGTTTGAAGATGGCACCAGGCAGGTTCCAGTGAAGATGGAGTATGAGCTGGGAGAGCAGACAGAGCAACGCCTCAGGGAAATGGGCATCCGCTGTGTGGGAGACACCTTAGACGTAGAGTACTACTACGATACTGACAGCTTCCAACTGGCTTCTACACAGACCTGGTTGAATCAGCATAATGGACAGTGGGGACTGATCCAGGCAGAAGAACGAGAGCTTAATCACGCTCAATCAGACGACACCAAGAAGTCAGAAGATGAACATTTTGAAGAAAAGAAAAGCAACTCATCACCTGAAGAAAGATCAGCAACAGGTGCTGTTTTTACAGAAACATCAAGCAATGAGTGTCCTGAGAAGGTCATGTGCAAAAGCCAAGTTCAGAGAACATCCTCAGACAAGTCTCCAACATACACAGAACTGAGTGACCCATACGCCATCATGTCTCATCTCTCAAAGTGTCTCCAACTCCCTCTGACCCACAATAAAATGCAAAGCATGACCATGAAGAACTTCTTGAAAATGGCCCAGATCCAGATGTATGACAGCTGGACCAGGACCAGCACAGTTAAGTACTCTCTGCCTGGTGGCTTCTCGCTGGTGGTGAAGAGAAACTACAGAATGCCCACTGAAACGCCTTCTGCATTTTTGATGATGAATGCTGATGTGCTCAGCATAAGCAGTGAACTGGAAAAGATGGACCGGCTGTGCAAAGAACTAGGCTTAAAACCAAAGGAAAGGTCATCACAAACTATTTCTGAAAAATGTAGTGGTCATGTGGACAACGCATAACGCATTACCTTTCTTGTTTTTACTTTCTAATCAATAAAAGTGCCAAAAGATCATATTATATTATATATATCTGAATGTTATTTTGTATTAATATATATTTTATTTATTGATCTATATAATACACACACACACACACACACACACACCTATATATTGTTCAAGGTTAAATTGTTTATTCACAACGTCAATTTATACAACTTGAAAAATGTATTAGTATACAGTGTGTAGACATTAATAACAACTAAGATTAATAATAAATCGAAGTATTTACTGTTATTGCAATAACTAATATTAATATACACTCACCTAAAGGATTATTAAGAACACCTGCTCAATTTCTCATTAATGCAATTATCTAATCAACCAATCACATGGCAGTTGCTTCAATGCATTTAGGGGTGTGGTCCTGGTCAAGACAATCTCCTGAACTCCAAACTGAATGTCAGAATGGGAAAGAAAGGTGATTTAAGCAATTTTGAGCGTGGCATGGTTGTTGATGCCAGACGGGCCGGTCTGAGTATTTCACAATCTGCTCAGTTACTGGGATTTTCACACACAACCATTTCTAGGGTTTACAAAGAATGGTGTGAAAAGGGAAAAACATCCAGTATGCGGCAGTCCTGTGGGTGAAAATGCCTTGTTGATGCTAGAGGTCAGAGGAGAATGGGCCGACTGATTCAAGCTGATAGAAGAGCAACTTTGACTGAAATAACCACTCGTTACAACCAAGGTATGCAGCAAAGCATTTGTGAAGCCACAACACGCACAACCTTGAGGCGGATGGGCTACAACAGCAGAAGACCCCACCGGGTACCACTCATCTCCACTACAAATAGGAAAAAGAGGCCACAATTTGCACGAGCTCACCAAAATTGGACAGTTGAAGACTGAAAATGTTGCCTGGTCTGATGAGTCTCGATTTCTGTTGAGACATTCAGATGGTAGAGTCAGAATTTGGCGTAAACAGAATGAGAACATGGATCCATCATGCCTTGTTACCACTGTGCAGGCTGGTGGTGGTGGTGTAATGGTGTGGGGATGTTTTCTTGGCACACTTTAGGCCCCTTAGTGCCAATTGGGCATCGTTTAAATGCCGCGGCCTACCTGAGCATTGTTTCTGACCATGTCCATCCCTTTATGACCACCATGTACCCATTCTCTGATGGCTACTTCCAGCAGGATAATGCACCATGTCACAAAGCTCGAATCATTTCAAATTGGTTTCGTGAACATGACAATGAGTTCACTGTACTAAAATGGCCACCAGTCACCAGATCTCAACCCAATAGAGCATCTTTGGGATGTGGTGGAACAGGAGCTTCGTGCCCTGCCCTTACGAAAAATAACCATGATTTTATTGTAGTAAAAGTGTAGTAACCATGTTTTTTTGGCTAATTGATTATTATATATATATATATATATATTATATAACCACAGTTTTACCACAAATACCATGGTTAAACCATGGTTAGTGTCGCAAAACTATAGTTAATTTGTGGTTACCATGGTTTAACTACAATAACCATGGTTTTTTGGTTTTATTTGTAGTAAAACCATGGTTCATTTTCTACTGCAAGATGCTATCCTATCAATATGAGCCAACATTTCTAAAGAATGCTTTCAGCACCTTGTTGAATCAGTGCTACGTAGAATTAAGGCAGTTCTGAAGGCGGAAGAGGGTCAAACACAGTATTAGTATGGTGTTCCTAATAATCCTTTAGGTGAGTGTATAGCTATAGGCCTATCACAATCATGAATTTCAGGCTGATGATTTATTGTCATAAATAAAATATAATATAATATAATATAATATAATATAAAACTGAACAATTATTGATTTTTCTCAAATAATTGCAATATGAATTACAAACAAATAACCACACATCAGATTATTAGTCAATTGTGACAGGCCAACATAACTGTATGGTGTTATCAACTATCAACCGCATTATTCTGTATTAGGTCACTAAAAGACATAAAAACTAAAACTACTCAAAATAGCTCAAATAATCATCTTATAAAAATATATTAAAACAAATAAAATTGTTCTTGGAAACAATATTGTTCCCTAAACACTCACAGGTGTGATTTTGCCCCATTTCATCTAAGAGACAGATTCGGCTGAAGTACCTGCTGCTGAGACATCTATAGTTTCTATGGCAACAGAAAGAGCTGTAATGTGTTCACTGTTCATATTTCTTATATTATACACATGAGGGCAGAGCAGTCTGCAGGCAACAATCTGCCACATTGGATGTCCGACATGCTCAACATTGGCAATGTTTCTTGTCCCTGAGTCCAGAGGACCTGCAGCATTATACAGCTCTCTTATTCTAGTAACAAGAGTTTGAATCTCAACAATATAATACATTTATTTCATGTGACACGTGCTTTTATCTAAAGTCACTTACAGTGCATTCAAGGTATACATTTTATCAATATCAGTGTTCCCTGGGAAATAAACCCATGACCTTGTCAATACTAGTGCTGTGCTCTACCAGTCAAGCCACACACGAACTCTACGGTCTAAAACAAACAGAAAACATGGGTTGCTCCTGGAACAATAACAGATTTTCTCATCA